>OW121713.1:16420000-16440000 GCA_933228805.2 Hipparchia semele | reverse complement strand
TGCTTTTTTACAGATATATTTAATATGACTATTAAAAGTTAATCCTTTATCTATTATTAGGCCTAAAATTTTAATTTCATCAACTATTTCTATCTGAGTGCTTCCCATGTGGATGCATGGGGCGTCATACTTTAGTTTCTTAGTGACCACCATAGCTTGAGTTTTATGTGGGGCAAACTTCAACTTGTTACTGACGCCCCATTCATACACATGGTTAAGTACTGAAGCTGTTTGTTCTTCTATTTTATTTATTGCGTTACCAGAAAACACAAGAACGATATCGTCAGCAAAAGCTTGACAGTGAATGCCCATACTTTCTACCTTGTACAGCAACGGATCCAGCAAAACGTTCCAGAAGGTAGGGCCACCGATAGAACCCTGTATGCAGCCCTTATTGGTATCAGCTGTGATTTCTTTACCTGCATACCGAACGTTAACCTTTCGGTCTTTTAGGTAGCTACCTACCAATTTGCGTAAATTTTGGGGGCATTTTTTGTCCATCAGTTGACACTTTATTGCCGGCCACCACGCGCTGTCAAAGGCTCCCTCAATATCCAACGATACGATAACACTGATGAGTTTTTTCCTAATGTTTTCCTTTACGTGTTGGATTAGATCGTAGAGGGAGTCCTCTGTACAGCGCTGTGGAACAAAGCCATATTGTCTCGGACTCTGTTTCAACGACAAGTGCCAACGAACCCTTCTGATTAGAAGCTTTTCCAATATCTTCCCGTGAATCGACAGCAAACCAATTGGTCTATACGCTTTCGCTAAGCTGTAGTCCGGTTTCGATGGCTTGCGCAGGACAATGATTGTTGCCTCTTTCCATATTCTCGGGAAGTATGAGAGTTCGAGGCACTTGTTGACGACACTAAGAAACACCCCTCCACTCATCTGGATGGAGGCGGCGCAGATATCAGCCGTAAAGCCGTCGCGTCCAGGTGCCTTTTTAATGTTAAAGGATTCAATGACATATTTTAACTCTTCGCTGGTGAATGGAGGATCCTGTTTTACGTCTCTGTCTAAATTCTCGCTATTTTTGGCTCGGTTTCTGATTTCTCGGTGTTCTTGATTGTCTTCCACTTCGTTGTCTACCGGAAAGAACGTTTCAGCAAGAAGTTTTGCTGAATCCGCGGGACCCAAGACCTGTCCGTCTCTGGATAGTGGCTGATCTTCGTACTGTTTTGACGTCTTACGTATTACGCGATATACTCCATCCCAGAAACTTTCACGGTCCTGGGCTCCGCAAAATTTTTTCCAACTTCTAGTTTGAGCCTTTACAGTTTCTTCTTCATATGTCTTTTTTGATTTCAGGTACTCTTCAACCACAAGGTTTTTTCGTCGAGTTGCAGCGCAGCGGATTCGTCGCTTCTTAGTCATCATGTCTTTCTTCAGGTCTTCGAGCTCCGGTGTCCACCAAGGTAAGTTAATTTTTGTTTTGCTTCCGATTGAAGGTATTGCTTTCTTGCATGCTTCAGTTATGCTGTTTATAAATTTTTGCACTATTTCTTCCAGTTCTGCCTCTATTTGAATATTTTCTATTTCTTCTATCGTAATATTATATTTTTGTAGTTCTTCTCTAAACACTTGCTTAAATTCATTCCATTTTGCTTTCTTAGTATTATATTTTCGGGTTGATTTTGTTAATCTTTTTGTTGCAAACTGCTTTAATTTTATTGTATATATGATTGCATTGTGGTCGGAGCTTGTAACACCTTCGTCTACGTTCCAATCATCCACTGCACTAAGCAAGTTTTGGCTACATGCTGTAACATCGACTATACTTTTATGTATCTTCCCATTCCTTATGGTAAAGAATGTGGGTTTGCTTCCTTCATTTAGTATGTGCATCTCCATCTCTTCAAGTGCGCCCATTAGAGCTTCGCCTCTATGGTCTTCGTGCTCACTACCCCACCATGTACTCCAAGCATTTGCATCACCACCAATGATCAAGTTTCTTGGTTTTAGCTTGTCCTTGATCATTTTCACATGTGCGAGGTAGGGCTCAATCGGCAAGCTGTCTTCAAAGTAGATGGAGATGACACATACTTCCCAGGAGTCTGTTTTCAGAATTGCTACTGCGATGTTCTCTGTGGTAAGTGTTGGTTGTTCAAGTACCTCGATGTCATTGTTTAAGACTATCACTGCTGCTTTGACCGGTTTTGACCTGTTCGATGTTTTTTGAACAACTCTATATCCTCTTGCCTGAGCCAGCTCACCGCCAGCGCCTACATAAGGTTCTTGGACCATAGCAATGCATGTCTTGCGCTTCTGCGTCTCAAGGAGGAGTTCGTTTGTCGCCAGCTTTGATCTTTGTAGGTTGGCTTGAATTATTCGACACATAAAGTCTTCCGCACCATCAGTTACAACTTGTGTTCCGTCCTGGGAGCCCTCAGCAGTACGCCACTTTCGCCCTTGCCAGTGCATCCCACTTCTTTCGGATCGGACAAACTTCTTCAAAGCTGTTGTGGTCCGATCTGTCAAGTCGGGCAATCTGACAGTTGCGGCATGTGGGTCGTTCCCCAGCCTGCCACGCCGGGCATGCGTTGCGTAAGTGTGACCCTGCACAGTGACTGCAGGTGTCTTCCGACTCCTGACAGGCCTTACGGCCATGTCCGTAGCCGAGACACCTAGAGCACTGTACCAACGGGGACTGGTCTTTTACTGTAACGCGCTGAAGGTCTATATGGACTTTGCCCACATCAATAACGCGTTGCCATATTGACGGCGATACCTGTAAGACTACGTGGTTTTCAAGCGGGTTCCTTGCTCTTCTACGGTACCGCACGCTCGCCCTGTACTCCTCCTCGGGTATCGTCCCCAGTATGTGTTCGTTTTGCCTTCGTAGGGCGCTCAGCACGTCGTCATCAGTATTGACTTTGAGTACGTTGTGCAGTATGATTTGGGGGTCTTTATTAGTTTTTTCTTCTGTAAGCAGCGTTGGGCTGCCAGACTTTAGCTTTTCTGTCACTCTGGCCAGCTCTTCACGAGTCCGGCAGCCAAGCACTACTTTCTGATCCCTTGCTTTCCTCACCCTGTCCACTCTTATGCCTGATGTCTTGGCGCTAACGGCCGTCCTGATTTTATTGAGGACATCTTCGCTGGTGTCATGAGCGTCGACCGACGACACGATCATAGAGTGGACAGACTGGGGTTTGGACAAGTCAGAAGTTTGCAGAGGTTTAGCAATCGCAGCCACTGCTGCGTATGAGGCGCCGTCTAAGACCTTGATGTGGTCCTTAACCGCGTCCACACTCGTCTTCGTCGCGATGACAATTTCCCTCTGTTTTTTTAACTCTTCAAGCACCTCCTTGCTGAAGTCGGCGGAAGCTGGCTGTGACGCAGGAGAAGGAGGTCTAGAACTGAGCCTCAAGGCGACAGTATAGAGGCTATTGAGGCATGGTTAGGTTAGGTTAGGTTAGGTTAGGTTAGGTTAGGTTAGGTTAGGTTAGGTTAGGTTAGGTTAGGTTAGGTTAGGTTAGGTTAGGTTAGGTTAGGTTAGGTTAGGTTAGGTTAGGTTAGGTTAGGTTAGGTTAGGTTAGGTTAGGTTAGGTTAGGTTAGGTTAGGTTAGGTTAGGTTAGGTTAGGTTAGGTTAGGTTAGGTTAGGTTAGGTTAGGTTAGGTTAGGTTAGGTTAGGTTAGGTTAGGTTAGGTTAGGTTAGGTTAGGTTAGGTTAGGTTAGGTTAGGTTAGGTTAGGTTAGGTTAGGTTAGGTTAGGTTAGGTTAGGTTAGGTTAGGTTAGGTTAGGTTAGGTTAGGTTAGGTTAGGTTAGGTTAGGTTAGGTTAGGTTAGGTTAGGTTAGGTTAGGTTAGGTTAGGTTAGGTTAGGTTAGGTTAGGTTAGGTTAGGTTAGGTTAGGTTAGGTTAGGTTAGGTTAGGTTAGGTTAGGTTAGGTTAGGTTAGGTTAGGTTAGGTTAGGTTAGGTTAGGTTAGGTTAGGTTAGGTTAGGTTAGGTTAGGTTAGGTTAGGTTAGGTTAGGTTAGGTTAGGTTAGGTTAGGTTAGGTTAGGTTAGGTTAGGTTAGGTTAGGTTAGGTTAGGTTAGGTTAGGTTAGGTTAGGTTAGGTTAGGTTAGGTTAGGTTAGGTTAGGTTAGGTTAGGTTAGGTTAGGTTAGGTTAGGTTAGGTTAGGTTAGGTTAGGTTAGGTTAGGTTAGGTTAGGTTAGGTTAGGTTAGGTTAGGTTAGGTTAGGTTAGGTTAGGTTAGGTTAGGTTAGGTTAGGTTAGGTTAGGTTAGGTTAGGTTAGGTTAGGTTAGGTTAGGTTAGGTTAGGTTAGGTTAGGTTAGGTTAGGTTAGGTTAGGTTAGGTTAGGTTAGGTTAGGTTAGGTTAGGTTAGGTTAGGTTAGGTTAGGTTAGGTTAGGTTAGGTTAGGTTAGGTTAGGTTAGGTTAGGTTAGGTTAGGTTAGGTTAGGTTAGGTTAGGTTAGGTTAGGTTAGGTTAGGTTAGGTTAGGTTAGGTTAGGTTAGGTTAGGTTAGGTTAGGTTAGGTTAGGTTAGGTTAGGTTAGGTTAGGTTAGGTTAGGTTAGGTTAGGTTAGGTTAGGTTAGGTTAGGTTAGGTTAGGTTAGGTTAGGTTAGGTTAGGTTAGGTTAGGTTAGGTTAGGTTAGGTTAGGTTAGGTTAGGTTAGGTTAGGTTAGGTTAGGTTAGGTTAGGTTAGGTTAGGTTAGGTTAGGTTAGGTTAGGTTAGGTTAGGTTAGGTTAGGTTAGGTTAGGTTAGGTTAGGTTAGGTTAGGTTAGGTTAGGTTAGGTTAGGTTAGGTTAGGTTAGGTTAGGTTAGGTTAGGTTAGGTTAGGTTAGGTTAGGTTAGGTTAGGTTAGGTTAGGTTAGGTTAGGTTAGGTTAGGTTAGGTTAGGTTAGGTTAGGTTAGGTTAGGTTAGGTTAGGTTAGGTTAGGTTAGGTTAGGTTAGGTTAGGTTAGGTTAGGTTAGGTTAGGTTAGGTTAGGTTAGGTTAGGTTAGGTTAGGTTAGGTTAGGTTAGGTTAGGTTAGGTTAGGTTAGGTTAGGTTAGGTTAGGTTAGGTTAGGTTAGGTTAGGTTAGGTTAGGTTAGGTTAGGTTAGGTTAGGTTAGGTTAGGTTAGGTTAGGTTAGGTTAGGTTAGGTTAGGTTAGGTTAGGTTAGGTTAGGTTAGGTTAGGTTAGGTTAGGTTAGGTTAGGTTAGGTTAGGTTAGGTTAGGTTAGGTTAGGTTAGGTTAGGTTAGGTTAGGTTAGGTTAGGTTAGGTTAGGTTAGGTTAGGTTAGGTTAGGTTAGGTTAGGTTAGGTTAGGTTAGGTTAGGTTAGGTTAGGTTAGGTTAGGTTAGGTTAGGTTAGGTTAGGTTAGGTTAGGTTAGGTTAGGTTAGGTTAGGTTAGGTTAGGTTAGGTTAGGTTAGGTTAGGTTAGGTTAGGTTAGGTTAGGTTAGGTTAGGTTAGGTTAGGTTAGGTTAGGTTAGGTTAGGTTAGGTTAGGTTAGGTTAGGTTAGGTTAGGTTAGGTTAGGTTAGGTTAGGTTAGGTTAGGTTAGGTTAGGTTAGGTTAGGTTAGGTTAGGTTAGGTTAGGTTAGGTTAGGTTAGGTTAGGTTAGGTTAGGTTAGGTTAGGTTAGGTTAGGTTAGGTTAGGTTAGGTTAGGTTAGGTTAGGTTAGGTTAGGTTAGGTTAGGTTAGGTTAGGTTAGGTTAGGTTAGGTTAGGTTAGGTTAGGTTAGGTTAGGTTAGGTTAGGTTAGGTTAGGTTAGGTTAGGTTAGGTTAGGTTAGGTTAGGTTAGGTTAGGTTAGGTTAGGTTAGGTTAGGTTAGGTTAGGTTAGGTTAGGTTAGGTTAGGTTAGGTTAGGTTAGGTTAGGTTAGGTTAGGTTAGGTTAGGTTAGGTTAGGTTAGGTTAGGTTAGGTTAGGTTAGGTTAGGTTAGGTTAGGTTAGGTTAGGTTAGGTTAGGTTAGGTTAGGTTAGGTTAGGTTAGGTTAGGTTAGGTTAGGTTAGGTTAGGTTAGGTTAGGTTAGGTTAGGTTAGGTTAGGTTAGGTTAGGTTAGGTTAGGTTAGGTTAGGTTAGGTTAGGTTAGGTTAGGTTAGGTTAGGTTAGGTTAGGTTAGGTTAGGTTAGGTTAGGTTAGGTTAGGTTAGGTTAGGTTAGGTTAGGTTAGGTTAGGTTAGGTTAGGTTAGGTTAGGTTAGGTTAGGTTAGGTTAGGTTAGGTTAGGTTAGGTTAGGTTAGGTTAGGTTAGGTTAGGTTAGGTTAGGTTAGGTTAGGTTAGGTTAGGTTAGGTTAGGTTAGGTTAGGTTAGGTTAGGTTAGGTTAGGTTAGGTTAGGTTAGGTTAGGTTAGGTTAGGTTAGGTTAGGTTAGGTTAGGTTAGGTTAGGTTAGGTTAGGTTAGGTTAGGTTAGGTTAGGTTAGGTTAGGTTAGGTTAGGTTAGGTTAGGTTAGGTTAGGTTAGGTTAGGTTAGGTTAGGTTAGGTTAGGTTAGGTTAGGTTAGGTTAGGTTAGGTTAGGTTAGGTTAGGTTAGGTTAGGTTAGGTTAGGTTAGGTTAGGTTAGGTTAGGTTAGGTTAGGTTAGGTTAGGTTAGGTTAGGTTAGGTTAGGTTAGGTTAGGTTAGGTTAGGTTAGGTTAGGTTAGGTTAGGTTAGGTTAGGTTAGGTTAGGTTAGGTTAGGTTAGGTTAGGTTAGGTTAGGTTAGGTTAGGTTAGGTTAGGTTAGGTTAGGTTAGGTTAGGTTAGGTTAGGTTAGGTTAGGTTAGGTTAGGTTAGGTTAGGTTAGGTTAGGTTAGGTTAGGTTAGGTTAGGTTAGGTTAGGTTAGGTTAGGTTAGGTTAGGTTAGGTTAGGTTAGGTTAGGTTAGGTTAGGTTAGGTTAGGTTAGGTTAGGTTAGGTTAGGTTAGGTTAGGTTAGGTTAGGTTAGGTTAGGTTAGGTTAGGTTAGGTTAGGTTAGGTTAGGTTAGGTTAGGTTAGGTTAGGTTAGGTTAGGTTAGGTTAGGTTAGGTTAGGTTAGGTTAGGTTAGGTTAGGTTAGGTTAGGTTAGGTTAGGTTAGGTTAGGTTAGGTTAGGTTAGGTTAGGTTAGGTTAGGTTAGGTTAGGTTAGGTTAGGTTAGGTTAGGTTAGGTTAGGTTAGGTTAGGTTAGGTTAGGTTAGGTTAGGTTAGGTTAGGTTAGGTTAGGTTAGGTTAGGTTAGGTTAGGTTAGGTTAGGTTAGGTTAGGTTAGGTTAGGTTAGGTTAGGTTAGGTTAGGTTAGGTTAGGTTAGGTTAGGTTAGGTTAGGTTAGGTTAGGTTAGGTTAGGTTAGGTTAGGTTAGGTTAGGTTAGGTTAGGTTAGGTTAGGTTAGGTTAGGTTAGGTTAGGTTAGGTTAGGTTAGGTTAGGTTAGGTTAGGTTAGGTTAGGTTAGGTTAGGTTAGGTTAGGTTAGGTTAGGTTAGGTTAGGTTAGGTTAGGTTAGGTTAGGTTAGGTTAGGTTAGGTTAGGTTAGGTTAGGTTAGGTTAGGTTAGGTTAGGTTAGGTTAGGTTAGGTTAGGTTAGGTTAGGTTAGGTTAGGTTAGGTTAGGTTAGGTTAGGTTAGGTTAGGTTAGGTTAGGTTAGGTTAGGTTAGGTTAGGTTAGGTTAGGTTAGGTTAGGTTAGGTTAGGTTAGGTTAGGTTAGGTTAGGTTAGGTTAGGTTAGGTTAGGTTAGGTTAGGTTAGGTTAGGTTAGGTTAGGTTAGGTTAGGTTAGGTTAGGTTAGGTTAGGTTAGGTTAGGTTAGGTTAGGTTAGGTTAGGTTAGGTTAGGTTAGGTTAGGTTAGGTTAGGTTAGGTTAGGTTAGGTTAGGTTAGGTTAGGTTAGGTTAGGTTAGGTTAGGTTAGGTTAGGTTAGGTTAGGTTAGGTTAGGTTAGGTTAGGTTAGGTTAGGTTAGGTTAGGTTAGGTTAGGTTAGGTTAGGTTAGGTTAGGTTAGGTTAGGTTAGGTTAGGTTAGGTTAGGTTAGGTTAGGTTAGGTTAGGTTAGGTTAGGTTAGGTTAGGTTAGGTTAGGTTAGGTTAGGTTAGGTTAGGTTAGGTTAGGTTAGGTTAGGTTAGGTTAGGTTAGGTTAGGTTAGGTTAGGTTAGGTTAGGTTAGGTTAGGTTAGGTTAGGTTAGGTTAGGTTAGGTTAGGTTAGGTTAGGTTAGGTTAGGTTAGGTTAGGTTAGGTTAGGTTAGGTTAGGTTAGGTTAGGTTAGGTTAGGTTAGGTTAGGTTAGGTTAGGTTAGGTTAGGTTAGGTTAGGTTAGGTTAGGTTAGGTTAGGTTAGGTTAGGTTAGGTTAGGTTAGGTTAGGTTAGGTTAGGTTAGGTTAGGTTAGGTTAGGTTAGGTTAGGTTAGGTTAGGTTAGGTTAGGTTAGGTTAGGTTAGGTTAGGTTAGGTTAGGTTAGGTTAGGTTAGGTTAGGTTAGGTTAGGTTAGGTTAGGTTAGGTTAGGTTAGGTTAGGTTAGGTTAGGTTAGGTTAGGTTAGGTTAGGTTAGGTTAGGTTAGGTTAGGTTAGGTTAGGTTAGGTTAGGTTAGGTTAGGTTAGGTTAGGTTAGGTTAGGTTAGGTTAGGTTAGGTTAGGTTAGGTTAGGTTAGGTTAGGTTAGGTTAGGTTAGGTTAGGTTAGGTTAGGTTAGGTTAGGTTAGGTTAGGTTAGGTTAGGTTAGGTTAGGTTAGGTTAGGTTAGGTTAGGTTAGGTTAGGTTAGGTTAGGTTAGGTTAGGTTAGGTTAGGTTAGGTTAGGTTAGGTTAGGTTAGGTTAGGTTAGGTTAGGTTAGGTTAGGTTAGGTTAGGTTAGGTTAGGTTAGGTTAGGTTAGGTTAGGTTAGGTTAGGTTAGGTTAGGTTAGGTTAGGTTAGGTTAGGTTAGGTTAGGTTAGGTTAGGTTAGGTTAGGTTAGGTTAGGTTAGGTTAGGTTAGGTTAGGTTAGGTTAGGTTAGGTTAGGTTAGGTTAGGTTAGGTTAGGTTAGGTTAGGTTAGGTTAGGTTAGGTTAGGTTAGGTTAGGTTAGGTTAGGTTAGGTTAGGTTAGGTTAGGTTAGGTTAGGTTAGGTTAGGTTAGGTTAGGTTAGGTTAGGTTAGGTTAGGTTAGGTTAGGTTAGGTTAGGTTAGGTTAGGTTAGGTTAGGTTAGGTTAGGTTAGGTTAGGTTAGGTTAGGTTAGGTTAGGTTAGGTTAGGTTAGGTTAGGTTAGGTTAGGTTAGGTTAGGTTAGGTTAGGTTAGGTTAGGTTAGGTTAGGTTAGGTTAGGTTAGGTTAGGTTAGGTTAGGTTAGGTTAGGTTAGGTTAGGTTAGGTTAGGTTAGGTTAGGTTAGGTTAGGTTAGGTTAGGTTAGGTTAGGTTAGGTTAGGTTAGGTTAGGTTAGGTTAGGTTAGGTTAGGTTAGGTTAGGTTAGGTTAGGTTAGGTTAGGTTAGGTTAGGTTAGGTTAGGTTAGGTTAGGTTAGGTTAGGTTAGGTTAGGTTAGGTTAGGTTAGGTTAGGTTAGGTTAGGTTAGGTTAGGTTAGGTTAGGTTAGGTTAGGTTAGGTTAGGTTAGGTTAGGTTAGGTTAGGTTAGGTTAGGTTAGGTTAGGTTAGGTTAGGTTAGGTTAGGTTAGGTTAGGTTAGGTTAGGTTAGGTTAGGTTAGGTTAGGTTAGGTTAGGTTAGGTTAGGTTAGGTTAGGTTAGGTTAGGTTAGGTTAGGTTAGGTTAGGTTAGGTTAGGTTAGGTTAGAGTTAGGTTAGGTTAGGTTAGGTTAGGTTAGGTTAGGTTAGGTTAGGTTAGGTTAGGTTAGGTTAGGTTAGGTTAGGTTAGGTTAGGTTAGGTTAGGTTAGGTTAGGTTAGGTTAGGTTAGGTTAGGTTAGGTTAGGTTAGGTTAGGTTAGGTTAGGTTAGGTTAGGTTAGGTTAGGTTAGGTTAGGTTAGGTTAGGTTAGGTTAGGTTAGGTTAGGTTAGGTTAGGTTAGGTTAGGTTAGGTTAGGTTAGGTTAGGTTAGGTTAGGTTAGGTTAGGTTAGGTTAGGTTAGGTTAGGTTAGGTTAGGTTAGGTTAGGTTAGGTTAGGTTAGGTTAGGTTAGGTTAGGTTAGGTTAGGTTAGGTTAGGTTAGGTTAGGTTAGGTTAGGTTAGGTTAGGTTAGGTTAGGTTAGGTTAGGTTAGGTTAGGTTAGGTTAGGTTAGGTTAGGTTAGGTTAGGTTAGGTTAGGTTAGGTTAGGTTAGGTTAGGTTAGGTTAGGTTAGGTTAGGTTAGGTTAGGTTAGGTTAGGTTAGGTTAGGTTAGGTTAGGTTAGGTTAGGTTAGGTTAGGTTAGGTTAGGTTAGGTTAGGTTAGGTTAGGTTAGGTTAGGTTAGGTTAGGTTAGGTTAGGTTAGGTTAGGTTAGGTTAGGTTAGGTTAGGTTAGGTTAGGTTAGGTTAGGTTAGGTTAGGTTAGGTTAGGTTAGGTTAGGTTAGGTTAGGTTAGGTTAGGTTAGGTTAGGTTAGGTTAGGTTAGGTTAGGTTAGGTTAGGTTAGGTTAGGTTAGGTTAGGTTAGGTTAGGTTAGGTTAGGTTAGGTTAGGTTAGGTTAGGTTAGGTTAGGTTAGGTTAGGTTAGGTTAGGTTAGGTTAGGTTAGGTTAGGTTAGGTTAGGTTAGGTTAGGTTAGGTTAGGTTAGGTTAGGTTAGGTTAGGTTAGGTTAGGTTAGGTTAGGTTAGGTTAGGTTAGGTTAGGTTAGGTTAGGTTAGGTTAGGTTAGGTTAGGTTAGGTTAGGTTAGGTT
Source organism: Hipparchia semele (assembly GCA_933228805.2). NCBI lineage: Eukaryota > Metazoa > Arthropoda > Insecta > Lepidoptera > Nymphalidae > Hipparchia > Hipparchia semele. The sequence goes on along the minus strand of OW121713.1, from coordinate 16,429,369 downwards.
AGGTTAGGTTAGGTTAGGTTAGGTTAGGTTAGGTTAGGTTAGGTTAGGTTAGGTTAGGTTAGGTTAGGTTAGGTTAGGTTAGGTTAGGTTAGGTTAGGTTAGGTTAGGTTAGGTTAGGTTAGGTTAGGTTAGGTTAGGTTAGGTTAGGTTAGGTTAGGTTAGGTTAGGTTAGGTTAGGTTAGGTTAGGTTAGGTTAGGTTAGGTTAGGTTAGGTTAGGTTAGGTTAGGTTAGGTTAGGTTAGGTTAGGTTAGGTTAGGTTAGGTTAGGTTAGGTTAGGTTAGGTTAGGTTAGGTTAGGTTAGGTTAGGTTAGGTTAGGTTAGGTTAGGTTAGGTTAGGTTAGGTTAGGTTAGGTTAGGTTAGGTTAGGTTAGGTTAGGTTAGGTTAGGTTAGGTTAGGTTAGGTTAGGTTAGGTTAGGTTAGGTTAGGTTAGGTTAGGTTAGGTTAGGTTAGGTTAGGTTAGGTTAGGTTAGGTTAGGTTAGGTTAGGTTAGGTTAGGTTAGGTTAGGTTAGGTTAGGTTAGGTTAGGTTAGGTTAGGTTAGGTTAGGTTAGGTTAGGTTAGGTTAGGTTAGGTTAGGTTAGGTTAGGTTAGGTTAGGTTAGGTTAGGTTAGGTTAGGTTAGGTTAGGTTAGGTTAGGTTAGGTTAGGTTAGGTTAGGTTAGGTTAGGTTAGGTTAGGTTAGGTTAGGTTAGGTTAGGTTAGGTTAGGTTAGGTTAGGTTAGGTTAGGTTAGGTTAGGTTAGGTTAGGTTAGGTTAGGTTAGGTTAGGTTAGGTTAGGTTAGGTTAGGTTAGGTTAGGTTAGGTTAGGTTAGGTTAGGTTAGGTTAGGTTAGGTTAGGTTAGGTTAGGTTAGGTTAGGTTAGGTTAGGTTAGGTTAGGTTAGGTTAGGTTAGGTTAGGTTAGGTTAGGTTAGGTTAGGTTAGGTTAGGTTAGGTTAGGTTAGGTTAGGTTAGGTTAGGTTAGGTTAGGTTAGGTTAGGTTAGGTTAGGTTAGGTTAGGTTAGGTTAGGTTAGGTTAGGTTAGGTTAGGTTAGGTTAGGTTAGGTTAGGTTAGGTTAGGTTAGGTTAGGTTAGGTTAGGTTAGGTTAGGTTAGGTTAGGTTAGGTTAGGTTAGGTTAGGTTAGGTTAGGTTAGGTTAGGTTAGGTTAGGTTAGGTTAGGTTAGGTTAGGTTAGGTTAGGTTAGGTTAGGTTAGGTTAGGTTAGGTTAGGTTAGGTTAGGTTAGGTTAGGTTAGGTTAGGTTAGGTTAGGTTAGGTTAGGTTAGGTTAGGTTAGGTTAGGTTAGGTTAGGTTAGGTTAGGTTAGGTTAGGTTAGGTTAGGTTAGGTTAGGTTAGGTTAGGTTAGGTTAGGTTAGGTTAGGTTAGGTTAGGTTAGGTTAGGTTAGGTTAGGTTAGGTTAGGTTAGGTTAGGTTAGGTTAGGTTAGGTTAGGTTAGGTTAGGTTAGGTTAGGTTAGGTTAGGTTAGGTTAGGTTAGGTTAGGTTAGGTTAGGTTAGGTTAGGTTAGGTTAGGTTAGGTTAGGTTAGGTTAGGTTAGGTTAGGTTAGGTTAGGTTAGGTTAGGTTAGGTTAGGTTAGGTTAGGTTAGGTTAGGTTAGGTTAGGTTAGGTTAGGTTAGGTTAGGTTAGGTTAGGTTAGGTTAGGTTAGGTTAGGTTAGGTTAGGTTAGGTTAGGTTAGGTTAGGTTAGGTTAGGTTAGGTTAGGTTAGGTTAGGTTAGGTTAGGTTAGGTTAGGTTAGGTTAGGTTAGGTTAGGTTAGGTTAGGTTAGGTTAGGTTAGGTTAGGTTAGGTTAGGTTAGGTTAGGTTAGGTTAGGTTAGGTTAGGTTAGGTTAGGTTAGGTTAGGTTAGGTTAGGTTAGGTTAGGTTAGGTTAGGTTAGGTTAGGTTAGGTTAGGTTAGGTTAGGTTAGGTTAGGTTAGGTTAGGTTAGGTTAGGTTAGGTTAGGTTAGGTTAGGTTAGGTTAGGTTAGGTTAGGTTAGGTTAGGTTAGGTTAGGTTAGGTTAGGTTAGGTTAGGTTAGGTTAGGTTAGGTTAGGTTAGGTTAGGTTAGGTTAGGTTAGGTTAGGTTAGGTTAGGTTAGGTTAGGTTAGGTTAGGTTAGGTTAGGTTAGGTTAGGTTAGGTTAGGTTAGGTTAGGTTAGGTTAGGTTAGGTTAGGTTAGGTTAGGTTAGGTTAGGTTAGGTTAGGTTAGGTTAGGTTAGGTTAGGTTAGGTTAGGTTAGGTTAGGTTAGGTTAGGTTAGGTTAGGTTAGGTTAGGTTAGGTTAGGTTAGGTTAGGTTAGGTTAGGTTAGGTTAGGTTAGGTTAGGTTAGGTTAGGTTAGGTTAGGTTAGGTTAGGTTAGGTTAGGTTAGGTTAGGTTAGGTTAGGTTAGGTTAGGTTAGGTTAGGTTAGGTTAGGTTAGGTTAGGTTAGGTTAGGTTAGGTTAGGTTAGGTTAGGTTAGGTTAGGTTAGGTTAGGTTAGGTTAGGTTAGGTTAGGTTAGGTTAGGTTAGGTTAGGTTAGGTTAGGTTAGGTTAGGTTAGGTTAGGTTAGGTTAGGTTAGGTTAGGTTAGGTTAGGTTAGGTTAGGTTAGGTTAGGTTAGGTTAGGTTAGGTTAGGTTAGGTTAGGTTAGGTTAGGTTAGGTTAGGTTAGGTTAGGTTAGGTTAGGTTAGGTTAGGTTAGGTTAGGTTAGGTTAGGTTAGGTTAGGTTAGGTTAGGTTAGGTTAGGTTAGGTTAGGTTAGGTTAGGTTAGGTTAGGTTAGGTTAGGTTAGGTTAGGTTAGGTTAGGTTAGGTTAGGTTAGGTTAGGTTAGGTTAGGTTAGGTTAGGTTAGGTTAGGTTAGGTTAGGTTAGGTTAGGTTAGGTTAGGTTAGGTTAGGTTAGGTTAGGTTAGGTTAGGTTAGGTTAGGTTAGGTTAGGTTAGGTTAGGTTAGGTTAGGTTAGGTTAGGTTAGGTTAGGTTAGGTTAGGTTAGGTTAGGTTAGGTTAGGTTAGGTTAGGTTAGGTTAGGTTAGGTTAGGTTAGGTTAGGTTAGGTTAGGTTAGGTTAGGTTAGGTTAGGTTAGGTTAGGTTAGGTTAGGTTAGGTTAGGTTAGGTTAGGTTAGGTTAGGTTAGGTTAGGTTAGGACCTAACCTAACCTAACCTAACCGTAACCTAACCTAACCTAACCTAACCTAACCTAACCTAACCTAACCTAACCTAACCTAACCTAACCTAACCTAACCTAACCTAACCTAACCTAACCTAACCTAACCTAACCTAACCTAACCTAACCTAACCTAACCTAACCTAACCTAACCTAACCTAACCTAACCTAACCTAACCTAACCTAACCTAACCTAACCTAACCTAACCTAACCTAACCTAACCTAACCTAACCTAACCTAACCTAACCTAACCTAACCTAACCTAACCTAACCTAACCTAACCTAACCTAACCTAACCTAACCTAACCTAACCTAACCTAACCTAACCTAACCTAACCTAACCTAACCTAACCTAACCTAACCTAACCTAACCTAACCTAACCTAACCTAACCTAACCTAACCTAACCTAACCTAACCTAACCTAACCTAACCTAACCTAACCTAACCTAACCTAACCTAACCTAACCTAACCTAACCTAACCTAACCTAACCTAACCTAACCTAACCTAACCTAACCTAACCTAACCTAACCTAACCTAACCTAACCTAACCTAACCTAACCTAACCTAACCTAACCTAACCTAACCTAACCTAACCTAACCTAACCTAACCTAACCTAACCTAACCTAACCTAACCTAACCTAACCTAACCTAACCTAACCTAACCTAACCTAACCTAACCTAACCTAACCTAACCTAACCTAACCTAACCTAACCTAACCTAACCTAACCTAACCTAACCTAACCTAACCTAACCTAACCTAACCTAACCTAACCTAACCTAACCTAACCTAACCTAACCTAACCTAACCTAACCTAACCTAACCTAACCTAACCTAACCTAACCTAACCTAACCTAACCTAACCTAACCTAACCTAACCTAACCTAACCTAACCTAACCTAACCTAACCTAACCTAACCTAACCTAACCTAACCTAACCTAACCTAACCTAACCTAACCTAACCTAACCTAACCTAACCTAACCTAACCTAACCTAACCTAACCTAACCTAACCTAACCTAACCTAACCTAACCTAACCTAACCTAACCTAACCTAACCTAACCTAACCTAACCTAACCTAACCTAACCTAACCTAACCTAACCTAACCTAACCTAACCTAACCTAACCTAACCTAACCTAACCTAACCTAACCTAACCTAACCTAACCTAACCTAACCTAACCTAACCTAACCTAACCTAACCTAACCTAACCTAACCTAACCTAACCTAACCTAACCTAACCTAACCTAACCTAACCTAACCTAACCTAACCTAACCTAACCTAACCTAACCTAACCTAACCTAACCTAACCTAACCTAACCTAACCTAACCTAACCTAACCTAACCTAACCTAACCTAACCTAACCTAACCTAACCTAACCTAACCTAACCTAACCTAACCTAACCTAACCTAACCTAACCTAACCTAACCTAACCTAACCTAACCTAACCTAACCTAACCTAACCTAACCTAACCTAACCTAACCTAACCTAACCTAACCTAACCTAACCTAACCTAACCTAACCTAACCTAACCTAACCTAACCTAACCTAACCTAACCTAACCTAACCTAACCTAACCTAACCTAACCTAACCTAACCTAACCTAACCTAACCTAACCTAACCTAACCTAACCTAACCTAACCTAACCTAACCTAACCTAACCTAACCTAACCTAACCTAACCTAACCTAACCTAACCTAACCTAACCTAACCTAACCTAACCTAACCTAACCTAACCTAACCTAACCTAACCTAACCTAACCTAACCTAACCTAACCTAACCTAACCTAACCTAACCTAACCTAACCTAACCTAACCTAACCTAACCTAACCTAACCTAACCTAACCTAACCTAACCTAACCTAACCTAACCTAACCTAACCTAACCTAACCTAACCTAACCTAACCTAACCTAACCTAACCTAACCTAACCTAACCTAACCTAACCTAACCTAACCTAACCTAACCTAACCTAACCTAACCTAACCTAACCTAACCTAACCTAACCTAACCTAACCTAACCTAACCTAACCTAACCTAACCTAACCTAACCTAACCTAACCTAACCTAACCTAACCTAACCTAACCTAACCTAACCTAACCTAACCTAACCTAACCTAACCTAACCTAACCTAACCTAACCTAACCTAACCTAACCTAACCTAACCTAACCTAACCTAACCTAACCTAACCTAACCTAACCTAACCTAACCTAACCTAACCTAACCTAACCTAACCTAACCTAACCTAACCTAACCTAACCTAACCTAACCTAACCTAACCTAACCTAACCTAACCTAACCTAACCTAACCTAACCTAACCTAACCTAACCTAACCTAACCTAACCTAACCTAACCTAACCTAACCTAACCTAACCTAACCTAACCTAACCTAACCTAACCTAACCTAACCTAACCTAACCTAACCTAACCTAACCTAACCTAACCTAACCTAACCTAACCTAACCTAACCTAACCTAACCTAACCTAACCTAACCTAACCTAACCTAACCTAACCTAACCTAACCTAACCTAACCTAACCTAACCTAACCTAACCTAACCTAACCTAACCTAACCTAACCTAACCTAACCTAACCTAACCTAACCTAACCTAACCTAACCTAACCTAACCTAACCTAACCTAACCTAACCTAACCTAACCTAACCTAACCTAACCTAACCTAACCTAACCTAACCTAACCTAACCTAACCTAACCTAACCTAACCTAACCTAACCTAACCTAACCTAACCTAACCTAACCTAACCTAACCTAACCTAACCTAACCTAACCTAACCTAACCTAACCTAACCTAACCTAACCTAACCTAACCTAACCTAACCTAACCTAACCTAACCTAACCTAACCTAACCTAACCTAACCTAACCTAACCTAACCTAACCTAACCTAACCTAACCTAACCTAACCTAACCTAACCTAACCTAACCTAACCTAACCTAACCTAACCTAACCTAACCTAACCTAACCTAACCTAACCTAACCTAACCTAACCTAACCTAACCTAACCTAACCTAACCTAACCTAACCTAACCTAACCTAACCTAACCTAACCTAACCTAACCTAACCTAACCTAACCTAACCTAACCTAACCTAACCTAACCTAACCTAACCTAACCTAACCTAACCTAACCTAACCTAACCTAACCTAACCTAACCTAACCTAACCTAACCTAACCTAACCTAACCTAACCTAACCTAACCTAACCTAACCTAACCTAACCTAACCTAACCTAACCTAACCTAACCTAACCTAACCTAACCTAACCTAACCTAACCTAACCTAACCTAACCTAACCTAACCTAACCTAACCTAACCTAACCTAACCTAACCTAACCTAACCTAACCTAACCTAACCTAACCTAACCTAACCTAACCTAACCTAACCTAACCTAACCTAACCTAACCTAACCTAACCTAACCTAACCTAACCTAACCTAACCTAACCTAACCTAACCTAACCTAACCTAACCTAACCTAACCTAACCTAACCTAACCTAACCTAACCTAACCTAACCTAACCTAACCTAACCTAACCTAACCTAACCTAACCTAACCTAACCTAACCTAACCTAACCTAACCTAACCTAACCTAACCTAACCTAACCTAACCTAACCTAACCTAACCTAACCTAACCTAACCTAACCTAACCTAACCTAACCTAACCTAACCTAACCTAACCTAACCTAACCTAACCTAACCTAACCTAACCTAACCTAACCTAACCTAACCTAACCTAACCTAACCTAACCTAACCTAACCTAACCTAACCTAACCTAACCTAACCTAACCTAACCTAACCTAACCTAACCTAACCTAACCTAACCTAACCTAACCTAACCTAACCTAACCTAACCTAACCTAACCTAACCTAACCTAACCTAACCTAACCTAACCTAACCTAACCTAACCTAACCTAACCTAACCTAACCTAACCTAACCTAACCTAACCTAACCTAACCTAACCTAACCTAACCTAACCTAACCTAACCTAACCTAACCTAACCTAACCTAACCTAACCTAACCTAACCTAACCTAACCTAACCTAACCTAACCTAACCTAACCTAACCTAACCTAACCTAACCTAACCTAACCTAACCTAACCTAACCTAACCTAACCTAACCTAACCTAACCTAACCTAACCTAACCTAACCTAACCTAACCTAACCTAACCTAACCTAACCTAACCTAACCTAACCTAACCTAACCTAACCTAACCTAACCTAACCTAACCTAACCTAACCTAACCTAACCTAACCTAACCTAACCTAACCTAACCTAACCTAACCTAACCTAACCTAACCTAACCTAACCTAACCTAACCTAACCTAACCTAACCTAACCTAACCTAACCTAACCTAACCTAACCTAACCTAACCTAACCTAACCTAACCTAACCTAACCTAACCTAACCTAACCTAACCTAACCTAACCTAACCTAACCTAACCTAACCTAACCTAACCTAACCTAACCTAACCTAACCTAACCTAACCTAACCTAACCTAACCTAACCTAACCTAACCTAACCTAACCTAACCTAACCTAACCTAACCTAACCTAACCTAACCTAACCTAACCTAACCTAACCTAACCTAACCTAACCTAACCTAACCTAACCTAACCTAACCTAACCTAACCTAACCTAACCTAACCTAACCTAACCTAACCTAACCTAACCTAACCTAACCTAACCTAACCTAACCTAACCTAACCTAACCTAACCTAACCTAACCTAACCTAACCTAACCTAACCTAACCTAACCTAACCTAACCTAACCTAACCTAACCTAACCTAACCTAACCTAACCTAACCTAACCTAACCTAACCTAACCTAACCTAACCTAACCTAACCTAACCTAACCTAACCTAACCTAACCTAACCTAACCTAACCTAACCTAACCTAACCTAACCTAACCTAACCTAACCTAACCTAACCTAACCTAACCTAACCTAACCTAACCTAACCTAACCTAACCTAACCTAACCTAACCTAACCTAACCTAACCTAACCTAACCTAACCTAACCTAACCTAACCTAACCTAACCTAACCTAACCTAACCTAACCTAACCTAACCTAACCTAACCTAACCTAACCTAACCTAACCTAACCTAACCTAACCTAACCTAACCTAACCTAACCTAACCTAACCTAACCTAACCTAACCTAACCTAACCTAACCTAACCTAACCTAACCTAACCTAACCTAACCTAACCTAACCTAACCTAACCTAACCTAACCTAACCTAACCTAACCTAACCTAACCTAACCTAACCTAACCTAACCTAACCTAACCTAACCTAACCTAACCTAACCTAACCTAACCTAACCTAACCTAACCTAACCTAACCTAACCTAACCTAACCTAACCTAACCTAACCTAACCTAACCTAACCTAACCTAACCTAACCTAACCTAACCTAACCTAACCTAACCTAACCTAACCTAACCTAACCTAACCTAACCTAACCTAACCTAACCTAACCTAACCTAACCTAACCTAACCTAACCTAACCTAACCTAACCTAACCTAACCTAACCTAACCTAACCTAACCTAACCTAACCTAACCTAACCTAACCTAACCTAACCTAACCTAACCTAACCTAACCTAACCTAACCTAACCTAACCTAACCTAACCTAACCTAACCTAACCTAACCTAACCTAACCTAACCTAACCTAACCTAACCTAACCTAACCTAACCTAACCTAACCTAACCTAACCTAACCTAACCTAACCTAACCTAACCTAACCTAACCTAACCTAACCTAACCTAACCTAACCTAACCTAACCTAACCTAACCTAACCTAACCTAACCTAACCTAACCTAACCTAACCTAACCTAACCTAACCTAACCTAACCTAACCTAACCTAACCTAACCTAACCTAACCTAACCTAACCTAACCTAACCTAACCTAACCTAACCTAACCTAACCTAACCTAACCTAACCTAACCTAACCTAACCTAACCTAACCTAACCTAACCTAACCTAACCTAACCTAACCTAACCTAACCTAACCTAACCTAACCTAACCTAACCTAACCTAACCTAACCTAACCTAACCTAACCTAACCTAACCTAACCTAACCTAACCTAACCTAACCTAACCTAACCTAACCTAACCTAACCTAACCTAACCTAACCTAACCTAACCTAACCTAACCTAACCTAACCTAACCTAACCTAACCTAACCTAACCTAACCTAACCTA
>OW121713.1:16410000-16415000 GCA_933228805.2 Hipparchia semele | reverse complement strand
TAGGACGCAAACGCTCTCGTCTAATGTTAGACGCAGCGTAGAGAAGCTGGAAGGGATAGGTTTGGAACCGCACGAAGTGACCCCAGCTACCAGCAAGACAGATATCCAGACCCTACCGAGACAGGTACTGTCAAACCGCTTAGCTGAAGGTAAGGCAAATTTAATCAAAGCCAGAACAAATATAAATAACTCGCGGAACATCAGGACCGATATTAAAACAAATGTGCTGGAGGCGGTGGACAAAATGTTCAGGATTATAAAAGAGGCAGACGCGGAAATCAAGAGATTAAAAAAGAACGGAGAAGCATCCGCACCCGAAATAATCCGGACCTCACCTGATAGGAGTTACCAAAAAGAGACTCATGATGAGCACGGACAGATCGTCCAACAGCTAAAAGAGCAGAGCCGGCTCCTTATCGAAAACGGCAGGAAAATGGATGAGCTGAAAAATAATTTGGAACAGCATCACCAACAAATTATGAGCACCAAGTCTTATGCAGAGGCAGCGGCAGTCCGCTCTACCTCGCATCCACCCTCACAGAATGCATTGCATTCTGTAGTCGTCACGTCTCAGGACGAAACAGACACAGGCGACCAAGTGCTCACTAAAGTTAGAGAAGCGGTCAACGCCAAGGAGGGATGGATTAGAGTAGAGAGGACTCGAAAAGGAAAGGACAAGAAAGTGATTATGAGCTGCAACACAGAAGAGGACAGGCAAAAGATAAAGCAAAGACTTGAAAAAGCCGGGAAGAATTTGGTGGTGGAAGAGGTTAAAAACCGAGACCCACTTCTAAGGCTCGCGGACGTCCTCACGGTGAACACCGATGGAGAGGTACTTAAGGCCTTTAGGAAACAAAACCGCGACATCTTTCACGGCCTGAAAGAAGAGGAGGACAGACTTGAAATTAAGTTTAAAAGGAAAGCCCGTAATCCACACACCAACCACGTCATCCTCAGCGTATCACCAGTCATATGGAAGAGAGCGATCGACGCGGGAACTGTGTACGTAGACCTCCAACGCATCCGAGTGTTTGACCAGTCGCCACTGATACAGTGCTCGCGATGTCTCGGATATGGTCACAGTAAAAAGTACTGCACAGGTCCAGCGGACCTCTGCAGCCACTGCGGAGAACCACACCTCAAGGCGCAGTGTCCACAGTGGCTTGCAGGAGGCGAACCCTCATGCAGAAACTGCACCGCAGCAAACTTCGACCGCAGTGACCACAACGCCTTCAGCAACGACTGTCCTATACGCCGGAAGCGCGACACTATAGCGCGCATGTCGGTGGCGTATTGCTAAGGGCGCCCAAGATGATAAACACCAGTACCAAGTGCTCCAGTGCAACCTCCAAAGAAGAAAGCTAGCCACTGAAGAGTTGATGATTGAAGCAACAAACAGGAAAGTTGCGATAGCACTGATCCAGGAACCCTATGTGGGCGGGTCTGATAGTATGAAGTCATATCGTGGAGTAAGAATTTACCAGAATACCGGAGCAGGCATAGTCAAAGCAGCCATTGCTGTATTTGATGCCAATCTAGATGTTACACAACACCCTGGGCTCACCACAAACAACATAGTAGTGGTGACCGTAAGCACAAGGCAATGGAAACTCACACTGGCCTCATTCTACTTTGAACCGGATCAACCCATAAGTCCGTACCTGGATCATCTCACCAAAATTGCTAAAAACACAACAAAGAGGCTAATTATTGGAGGCGACTCGAATGCGAAGAGCTCCTGGTGGGGAAGCCCGGTGATTGACCATAGGGGGGACGACGTGGCAGGTGCACTTCACGAGCTTGGCCTCCACATATTGAACCACGGAGATATTCCAACTTTCGACACAATTCGCGGCGGGAAGCACTACACTAGTTTTGTTGACATTACGGCCTGCACCATTGATATGCTTGACCTAGTGGAGGACTGGGAAGTCGCCCAAAACCTCACGTGCGCTGATCATAACGGCATTCGCTTCAGCATTAAGCTGAAGAAATCTGGGGGGGTAAGTGTCAAAAGAACCACCAGAATATACAATACTAAAAAAGCCAATTGGCAAGCTTTCCATGACGAATTAAAACAATTAGAAACAAAGTATAACCTAGGAACTGAAACGATATTGAGAATTAATACAACAGAACAATTAGAAAATTTTATAAATAAATTTCATAAAGCCATTACAGAATCCAGCAACTTAGCAATACCATTCGTAAAGAACACTTCGACACTTACCCTACCTTGGTGGACTGAGGAACTCGCGAAGATGAAGCGGCTGGTCACCACTAGGAAGCGCAGAATCAGGAACGCCGCACCTAGTCGAAAACAAAGTGTGGTGGACGCGTATATTAAAGCCAGAGACGAGTATGAATTAAAGGCCAAGGAGGCTCAGATCGGAAGTTGGAAAGATTTCTGTAAAAAACAGGATAAGGAAAATTTATGGGAGGGGATTTATCGGGTAATAGGGAGGACAACCAAGAGAGTGGAGGATATTCCATTGGAAGAAAATGGCATCACACTCGACGCAAGAGGGTCGGTGGAGTTGTTAGCCAAGACGTTCTACCCCGAAGATCTGAGGGAGAACGATAACAGAACGCATCGAGAGACAAGGAACCGAGCATCTGAGGTTAACCTCCAACCACCTGAGGAACAGAACGATCCACCGTTCACAAAAACTGAATTGCTCACAGCACTCAACTCCTTGAACCCCAAAAAAGCGCCTGGCGCCGACGGCTTCACTGCAGACATATGCAGCCATGCCATAAAATCCAACCCGCAACTTTTCCTGGATATGGTCAACAAATGTCTGGAGCTCCATTATTTTCCGACCATCTGGAAAGAAGCTACAGTCATAGTGTTGAGGAAACCAGGAAAGGTCTCGTATACAACGCCCAAGTCTTACCGCCCTATAGGACTCTTACCGGTAATGGGCAAAATTTACGAGAAAATGTTGGTCGCCCGAATCAAACATCACTTACTACCGAGACTGAACCCTAACCAGTTTGGATTCATGCCCCAAAAGAGCTGCGAAGACGCCCTCTATAAACTAATGCATCACATAAACACTAAACTCAGCGAGAAGAAAATTATAGCCGTTGTGTCATTGGATATAGAGGGCGCCTTCGACAGTGCCTGGTGGCCAGCGATTAGAGTCCAACTGGCAAATATGAACTGTCCCCTTAACATCAGGAAAGTCTTTGACAGTTACCTTGACCAAAGGAAAGTTACGGTGAGGTACAACGGGGAAACTTTCACCAAGGCGACCAACAAAGGGTGTATCCAAGGGTCTATAGGTGGACCAATTTTGTGGAACGTGCTCCTGGACCCTCTCCTGAATACTCTTGTGGACGAAGGACACTACGTACAGGCGTTCGCTGACGACATTGTTATGGTGTTCGACGGTCATACAGCACAACATTTGCAAAGACATGCCAATGCCGCTCTCGAAACTGTCAGGGTTTGGGGAGTTGAAAATAAGCTCAAATTTGCGCCCCATAAGACAAATGCTATGGTAATCACACGCAAGCTTAAATTTGACACACCACACCTGAGCATGGGCGGGATCGACATTGTCATGTCTAACGAAATTAAGATCTTGGGAGTGACGTTTGATGACAAACTCACTTTCAAACTGCACGTAACAAATGTTTGTAAAAAGGCACTTAATGTGTACAAACAGCTTGCAAGAGCAGCGAAAGCGAGCTGGGGCCTCCATCCGGAAGTGATCCGAACAATATATACGGCGACCGTCGAACCCATAATTCTGTACGCTGCGAGCATTTGGGCACCAGCAGCCGAGAAACTTGGAGTGCAGAGACAGCTCGGTAGTGTACAAAGAGGATTTGCGCAGAAAATATGTAAGGCTTATCGCACGGTCTCCCTGAACTCGGCACTGGTTCTGGCAGGAGTGCTCCCGCTTGATCTTCGTGTACGCGAGGTAGCTTCGCTATACAGGATCAAAAAGGGAGCGGGCTTGCCCGAACTGAAGGACAGGGAGATCGAGCGACCAATGCCTGCAACAGAAGCGCCACATCCCGCTGTATTGGCAGACCTTGAGCTGACTTGCCTTAGAGACCAGGACAGCGTAGACGCAAACAGTAACTGTGCAGTAAAAATTTTTACCGACGGCAGCAAGGTTGGGGGAAAGGTCGGCGCGGCGCTGTCCGTATGGGAGGGCGAAGCGGAGACCAAGACCGTTAAGCTTTGCTTGCCGGCATACTGCACAGTATACCAAGCAGAATTGTTTGCCGTCTGCGAAGCCTCAAGGCTGATAAAGAAACACAAGGCGGTCACGTTCGGCATATACAGCGACTCAATGGCGGCTTTACAAACCATTACCAACCTCGGCTCCCTCCATCCGTTAGCCGTCGAGACACGAGATAACATAACACAATCATCTCGACAAAACAAAGTTGTATCTTTGTATTGGATCAAAGCACACGCAGGATTGGAGGGAAACGAGAGGGCAGATCAACTCGCCAAGGAAGCCGCCATTGTGTCGTCTAAAAGGAAACCCAACTATGATCTATTTCCCGTCTCATTCGCGAAGCGACAACTCCGGCAGCAGTCGATTCGCGAATGGGATGCGAGGTATAAATCGGGTGTAACTGCCGGAATAACGAAAATCTTTTTCCCGGACGTGACCGCCGCGTACAGTATTATTCGGAAACTTGAACCGACCTGCCTCAGCACCCAACTATATACCGGCCATGGGGGATTCTCCGAATATTTATACCGCTTTAAATGTAAGGAGAGTCCCGCATGCGTCTGTGACCCTGACGAAAACGAATCCGTCCCCCACATCCTCCTTGAATGTCCAGTATTTGGTTTTAAAAGATTCGAAATCGAACAGATGTTGAACATAAAATTAACAGTTGATAATGTAAGTACTATAATGGCGGATAAACGTAGGGAAAAATTTATTAACTACTGCTTAGAAATAGTAGAAAAGGTTGTTAAGAGAAATAAGCAATAAAAAGTATGATGACCGTATATTGTGTGTAAT